>OX459099.1:5713236-5729736 GCA_949775045.1 Metridium senile | reverse complement strand
TTTCAAATGCGGATTTTATTTCAGTACGAAAAATCTATGTTGCGGCTCGATCTTTTTGCCACCCTAGTTCCCACCCAATTCAAAACATCTTGCAATAGTAATAATAATAATGTATTAACTTATAAAGCGCCATATATCAATGTACGTTTTCATCGGCGCATGATAAGAGCTCACGTGATCTCGAAATACAAAAAGACAAAGAATCTTATTTTCAAAATATTTGATTTAGGTGAAAAGATACATAAAGCGTTTGCCGAAAAATAACTGATTTACAAAATATGCAAGTTTTTCTGTGGTCGGCAAAGAGAGGTGGTCCCTGTACAATTAATAGCTGTTATTACAGTTATATGCAAATGATTTTGAACAATGGGTTGAAGTCGAGGCTTTCGGGCGAAAACAATAGGTTTGCCCGAAAGCCTCGATTTGAACCCATTGTTTGAAATCATTTGCATATAACTGTAATAACAGCTATTAAGGCGCTGCTAAACAAATTTGTCGGTAATCTCTTTAGCGATGTGGTCGATAAGTCACGAGTATTAATCATACAAGTGGTCGCTACATAGGGGTGGGTTTGTCACCAGTTATGTGTTCGCTATAAAGGGCTGGTCGCTTTACTTGAGCGGGTCGGCGATAGGTAATAGACATCGACAGCTCTTCGTATGGAGAAAAGCGTTTCTCTTAAAACACACATATATTTTCAACGTAGAACACTCTGCTTATTTTTTTACTCTGAGTATTGCAAATTAAAATCAAGTAATTTTTTCATTGTTTTACAAGTGTTATTAAATATGAATGTGTCCTGGTTTATCGCTGTGTTTATATAAAAAACGGCAGGTCTCTGCAGGTTTACCACCTATTTGTATGGAGCCACATGGAGTTTCGATTCGCCAAAAATGGCTCTGAATGCCAGAAAACATAACTAAGACGCAAATGGAATTTTAAAAGGCTAAAACTTCATGCAAACTAACACTAATATGGATATTCTCGACAGAGTTGATGGTGAGCGCGAAGGCCTGCCGACATTAATAGAGGGGCAGACTACGAATAATACTCCAAACAGCCCAACCAGATCTGAGAGTTTCACCAAAGCAGTTCAGGAGAAACCCCACAAGGCTGTGAATTTCAAAATGATGCGCTCCGACGAAATGGAATTAATGGCAAAAGCGAATAATGGAATGAAAAATGGGACGTCAAATGGGAATGAGAATTTAAAAGACTTTGAGCTTGCTGGTTCTGGAGGGACTGGTAATATTAATGGAGCCATTGATTTTGTACTTGTTTACGAAGAAAAGACAGGTTTGGATGAGGAAGAGAAGAGAGAGTATGGCCAGCAACAGGAAAAACGAACTCGTTTTGAAACGTCGTTGGAACAAAAAGGTTTACTTCTCCAGTATGTTAACTCTGATTTAAACGAGGTACGTTGTTTAATGTTATGTTTGATTACAACACACGTTATTCAAAACAGTGCTATCTTACTCCTCAATTCAAGCCTTTAAGCAAACCATACACAAGAAAATAAAATGTCGTGACTTACTTTTCTCAACGGTTTTGTTTTGTTTTGTTTTGTTTTTGTTTTTTTGTTTTTTTGTTTTTTGTTTAGTAGGGATATTTTTAACGGTATTTTTAGCGTTAAGAAAGAGGATTAGGAAAGCAAAACAACGCACTGGAGGACAAAACCGATGACAAATAGCAAAGTATATATTTGCTTTACAAATGGTTCAGTGATGTCCAGGAAGTTTTATCTGGCGTGTCAGTTACTTTTTCCTGGAAGAACGGGAATCAAGAATAAAATGGGATGGGATAAAAATAGAATAACAAGGAAGGATTGTACAGAATGGAATAGAATATAATGTCTCGTAATGTGAGAACACAGATTAGAAAATAGTATAGAATGGAAAAGCATGGAATTAGTTGATATCAAATCAAATCGAAGATAGAAAAAATTAGAAAAGTATAAGTAGTGAAACAAAATGTTGTGAGAGAATAACAAAGTAACACAATGAAATGGAATGAAATTGAGTGCATGTAACGGTCAGGGATTAAATATAATAGAAATAATAAAATGAAGTGTTTTATTTATGAATCACGTAATAGAGCGATTACAAAGAATGCATTGTAACATTTTTTTAAATTTTTTTCATCGTTTTGATTGGTCGTTGGAACTGCAAATAACTGCCTTCAAATAATATTCTGGTCATGCGCGTTACGATGTAAAGCCATTTGACTGCAAATAATAGTCTGCTCATGCGCAGTATGCTTCAGTAAACATGGCGGCTCGCTTCCCTGAGCTGACAGAAAAGGACTTATCATGTTTGCTAGAAAGTAAAAACAGTGAAAACACAAAAAAGCAACTAAAAATTCATTGAATGTATTTCGACAATATCTCAAAGAAAGACAATATTTGGAAGATGAGCTTGTTACTTTGAAGGAAGAGCTTGCAGAGGTGTTGAGAAAATTCTACGCAGAAGCACGAAAGAAGAATGGCGAACTGTACACAAAAGCTTCGCTTGTCGGTATCCGATGATAAAACAATTATTGAACTCGGTTATCACAAAATATCATGATTTGTCAGTGACGAACTATCGGTTATTTGCCGTTGCCGTACTTTTGCTCAACCTCGTCCAATAATTGCTTATTAATATGCTAATGAGTAAAATAACATGCTAATAAGCTTTATGTGAGTTAACTTGTTAAAAATTGTATATGCCCTAGCGAGAAGCTCATTAGCATGTTATTTACTCATTAGCATGTTATTTTACTCATTAGCATGTTATTTCACTCATTAGCATGTTATTTCACTCATTAGCATGTTATTTTACTCATTAGCATGTTATTTTACTCGTCAGCATGTTATTTCACTCATTAGCATGTTATATTACTCATTAGCATGTTATTTTACTCATTCGCATGTTATTTTACTCATCAGCATGTTTTTTACTTAGCATGTTTTTTACTCATTAGCATGTTATTTTACTCATTAGCATGTTATTTTACTCATAAGCGTGTTATTTTACTCATTAGCATATTATTTCTCTCATTAGCGTGTTATTTTACTCATTAGCATATTATTTCTCTCATTAGCATGTTATTTCACTCATTAGCATATTATTTCTCTCATTAGAACGTTTTCCCGTAGCTAGATTTTGGCATGCAAATGAGATGTTCATTTTGCTAGTATGTTAATTAGGTATGTACGCATGAGTGATTATAGAAGTCAAGTAGGACGTGCTACCGAGATATAAAAGGATGATTTATAAGACGGTTTTTGTAAACTAAACAAGATAAAAATTACACACCGTTACAGTACGCAAAACTTTTAATTGTAATTATCATTTGAAAGATGATAAATAACATAACTATAACTAGCAGCCATAAATGCCCGCCTTGATATTACTTTTTGTCCAAGTATTTGTCGACTTTACTTAACATTTCATCGACTTTAGACATGGTTTCTACTGCCTTCGTACACATCTTCTTATGCGCTCTTTGTGCGTCGACAGCATAGTCAGCCTTCCTTTTCTTTCTGTTACTGCACTCGCTTTCATCTGAAGAACTGCTGCTGTAGTACAATTCTTGGTGAAGCTTCTTGGTGACAGCTTCTTTCCTCCGCTCTGCTGGCGTCTTTTTCGCTGAGTATTCTGTTGAGTCTACCTCTATTGGTTCAGTCAAATATAAACACTGCCGCCATTCAGTCAATACATTCATAGTTTTTTTACTAGCTTTTTGGTTCGTCTTTTTCTGTTCAAGTTCCAAAAAATGGAAACTCTTATATTTAGGACTAGTTTATATGTCGAATCCAGCTCATACTATCGAGTCTATCTACAATATAAGAACAGTGCCTAATTATCTCTTGTTTCAGTGCAGTATAGAAACCATGTCTAAAGTCGATGAAATGTTAAGCAAAGTCGACAAATACTTGGACAAAAAGTAATATCAAGGCGGGCATTTATGGCTGCTAGTTATAGTTATGTTATTTATCATCTTTCAAATGATAATTACAATTAAAAGTTTTGCATACTGTAACGGTGTGTAATTTTTATCTTGTTTAGTTTACAAAAACCGTCTTATAAATCATCCTTTTATATCTCGGTAGCACGTCCTACTTGACTTCTATAATCACTCATGCGTACATACCTAATTAGCATACTAGCAAAATGAAAATCTCATTTGCATGCCAAAATCTAGGCTCAGATTTCAGCCGTTGGGGTTTCGTGCGCCCGCGATACTCTCCCCACTAACGGCTGGGCGCATCGGCTTGGCATTGTTTTTCTCAGCCAATCAGCGATTTGCCCCTCGAAAATCGAGGGGCATAATATTAATAAATTAAAATTCATCGTGAACATTATGGCGGATAAGAGTGACTTCGAAAGTGCTTGTTCAAATGCTTTGAAATCGTTTGGTTTCGAGAAATCTAAGGATATTCAACGAAGGAATAAGTAAAAGGCAAAGATGTTTTTGTTTATCTACTGACTGGCTCAGGAAAATCATTGATTTTCCAAACAGCGCCGCTTGTTTTCGACCATGGAAGGGTCGAGCGGATCCATTGTTTTGGTTATTTTACCTCTGGTTTCTCTCTGACATGAGAGACCAAGAGAACTTCTTAACATCCAAAGACATTAAGACTGCCTTGATAGGCCAAGAAGAGGATGGCGAATCAGTAATATGCTAAACAACTACGAAGTTTTCATTTTAAATTACGGCGGTGATTGTAAGTTGTCATTTGTATCGAAACTCGTAATTATCGTCTTTATTACTTGATTTTTTTTTCTCAATAAACCTAAAATACACAGCTATATTCTTAGAATAACTACATTTAAATCCAAAATGTTTACTTTCAAAATTAAAACTGGTTTATTATGCGCGGTTGTAACATATACTCAAGCGGCTCTCTTAACGAGTCAACAATGTGTATCGAAACGACTCTAGCTGTAATTTTCTTCTTTATTGTTTGATTATTCTCAAAATCCTATAAAAATGGACTATATACTTGGAATAAACAAAACGTTTACCATTGAAATAGCTTTTGCGCTGATTTGTCTCGATCGTTCTTATGACAAATAACATACCCGATGGAATTGCTAAATGATATGCAGGTTTTGCTAAGAGTTGTTTCGAATTGAATTCGAATTCAAATTTTAATAAAAGACTTTTTGACAATCAGGCCGTTGGAAAGTTTATTTACATTAGCTTACATTTCAACAAATTTTATTTCCGTTTCCGTTTTTTTATGCTATTAGCATAATTACGTCACGGACATGCGCGACACGTTTCGAAGCCGATGCGCCCAGCCGTTAGTGGGGAGAGTATCGCGGGCGCACGAAACCCCAACGGCTGAAATCTGAGCCTAGCCAAAATCTAGCTACGGGAAAACGTTCTATTAGCATGTTATTTCACTCATTAGCATGTTATTTTACTCATAAGTGTGTTATTTTACTCATTAGCATATTATTTCTCTCATTAGCGTGTTATTTTACTCATTAGCATATTATTTCTCTCATTAGCATGTTATTTCACTCATTAGCATGTTATTTCACTCATTAGCATGTTATTTTACTCATAAGTGTTATTTTACTCATTAGCATATTATTTCTCTCATTAGCGTGTTATTTTACTCATTAGCATATTATTTCTCTCATTAGCATGTTATTTCACTCATTAGCATAATATACAAATTAGGTAATACCTAATAGCGGAGCTCCCAGTTTAATTTTTTCTTACAACATCAATATAATAATAATAATAATAATAATAATTTATTTCTTTATGGAACGCATTATACAAAGTCTCAATGCGTTTTACAAAAAATATATAAAACTAGGAAAATTATATTGGACAATTACATTAAAATATCAATTTACAAAAAATAATATATTATATAAATATTAAAAAAGTTTTTTAAAAAAATGTCTAAAATCTAAAGTTAAAATGAAAAAACCGGAATAGAAAAAATAAAATATTAAATATTTTTGAAAAGGAATGTCTTAAGTCTAGCTTTAAAAATACCAAGAGTCTCAGCACTACGTATATGTGTAGGTAAAGTGTTCCACAGTTTAGGACCAGCGACAGAGTAAGCTCTATCACCATAACTTTTGGTATTGGACCTTGGCACAAGTAGATCATTCTTAGCCATAGATCTTAGACAGCGGGTGGTAGGTTTTATTTGTAGGAGATCTCTGAGATATGCAGGAGCCAGACCATTCTGCGATTTGTATGTTAGTAGAAGCAACTTAAAGGTGATACGCTGTTTAACTGGAAGCCAATGAAGTTTGTGTAGCAGATCAGAAGAGTGAGTGTCGGTCTTTGGTCTCAATACAACTCTTGCTGCTGCATTTTGTACCCTTTGGATCTTCTTAATTTCGTACTCGGGGAGACCAAAAAGGAGGCTGTTGTACTGATCCAAGCGAGATGTCACAAAGGCATGGATCAGTTTCTCGGTAGTTGGAACATCAAGATATTTACGAATCTTGTTGATGTTACTAAGGGCAAGAAACGATGACTTACAAGAATTACTAATCTGTTGTTTAAAGGACAGACTCTGATCAATGATGACGCCAAGATTTCTTGCTTCAGACTTTGTATGAACAATTTCATTACCAAATGGGATATTAGAGATATTTGCAATAGAGCGAGAAAACTTTGAATGGATATGGAGAACCTCAGTCTTGTGGTCATTCAGAGCAAGCTTGTTGTGGACAGACCAGGATTTAATGTCACATAAACAGTTTTGAACCAGCAGGATTGCCTTGTCATGGTCAGCTTTATCAATAATTATGTAGAGTTGAGTGTCGTCAGCATATGTCATTGCATTAACTCCGTGAGCTACAAAGATGTCCTCCAACTGCGCAACGTAGAGACAGAAGAATAAGGGGCCAAGAACGGAGCCCTGCGGGACACCATAATGGATCACTGAAGGATCAGATTGAGTATTTCCAATGTTTACAAACTGTGTACGACCTTGAAAGTATGATCTAATCCAGGCAAGAGCACTGCCAGTTATTCCAAAACGATGTTGTAGTCGTGTTAGAAGAATGTCGTGATCGATCATGTCAAAGGCAGCAGAGTAATCAAGCAATATAAGTAACGCTTCAGAGCCATTGTCAATTGCCCTTAGAAGGTCATTCTGGACACGTAGTAAAGCTGTCTCAGTGCTATGGAACTGGCGATATGCAGACTGGAGTTTTGGATACAGATTGTTGGACGAGAGATGGCAATGTATTTGTTGTGAAACAATACGTTCCAGGATCTTTGACAGGAAAGGCAAGTTAGAGATCGGTCTGTAGTTGTTTAGCATTTCAGGATCAAGTGAGGACTTTTTCAGGCAAGGAGTGACACAGGCAGCTTTTAGATCATCAGGCATAAGGCAAGTAGTAAAAGAAAGGTTGACAATTGTAGTTATGACAGGGATAAGAGTATTGATGCATTTCTTTAATATCACTGTAGGAATAGGATCCAGCTTACAAGACTTTGTAGGAGAATTATTAATGATTGACATCACAAGATCAGGATTAACAGAGGCAAAATCAGACAACTGAGATTGACAAACGTGGTCATGAAGCAGGACGGACAAAGGCTGAACTTGAGTAGAGGCAAGAGAAGCTCGGATGTTATTAATCTTGGAATTGAAGTAATCGGCAAAAGTAGCAGCCAATTTATCCTTAGGGACAGTAGTAGGTAGGACTTGAGGTTTTCTACCGTTGATTAGCTTATCAACTTCACTGAAAAGTGAGCGTTGATCACATTGAGCAAGTCTAGATGTGTGGTATGTTGTCTTGGCATTAGTAAGGAGACGTTGATATGAATTGCAGTGTTCCTTATATATTTGAAGGTCGATTTCTAGGCCAGACGATATCACTTTGCGCTCAAGACGTCGTTTCTCTAACTTGGCAGACCTGATGGAGTCGTCAAACCATGGAGCATGTGGACGGAGAGTAACAAAGCGTACCCGTTGTGGTGCAAGGTCATCGATAATTGATTGCAAGACTGAGTTGTATTGGAGAGTTAACGAGGACAGTTCAGAACATGGACTAGACACCAATGTTGAGGAGGCGAGTGATTCTTTGAAATTATCAAGATCAATCCTACGTAGATTGCGGTGGTTTACTAGTACTCTCGTTGGTTTGGGCCTGGGAATTGATAGGCGACAGACAACAAGAGCATGGTCGGAAGGCAAGTCAAACAATGGAGGGTTGTTATTTACCAATAGGCCAGTTGATTTAGTGATCACAAGATCGAGGAGGTGTCCACGTTTATGAGTATATGTCTCAACGTGCTGCTTGAGACCGAAGGACTGAAGCAGGTCCATAAACGTAGAAGCATCTCGATCAGACGGAATATCGTCAACATGAAAATTAAAGTCCCCAGTTATAATTAAAGTGCCAGATGAGATGATCAGCGACTCCAAAAATGTTGAAAACTCTTCAAAGAAGAGGGGGGTAGACAGTTTATTCTTCCTGGACGGAGGAGGTCGGTATATGGCAATCAAGCGAAGATGAGTAGAACCAGAGCAGATTTGGAGGTTGAGATGTTCAAAGGATTTAAAAGTTTGAGAGCCACAGTTATTAATATGATAACCTTTTCTCGCTATAAGGCAAACACCACCACCTCGAGTAGATCTGGGCTGATGAATAATTTGATGGTCAGGCAGTGAGTTATTTATGTCAGACATAATTGTAGCATCACGACCATCGCCTTTAAGCCAGGTTTCAGTAATCACCATAATATCAATTTTCCTCGAAAGAATAGAGTCACAAAGCGCTGTAGTTTTCCTTGACAAGGATCGAGCATTCCATAGAGCAAACGTAGAATTTGTTGGAGGCCGTATTTGAGCTTTTTCCAGTTTAACGGAAATTAGATTGTGGTAATTTACACCTTTCTGGTAATATGTGCATGTCAATACCACTTATTATATATTTTCTTGGGTATAATATACGTGCTGATATTTTACGAGTTGCGTACGTTTAATCAGCAAGCAATGAGTAAAATGCCAGCCCGTAATACCCAAGAAAATATCTAATAAGGGATTTATTATACAACTTACTGTTTATTGTAATTTATATAGCATTTTTCATCGAAAAATATAACCTTTCGGAGATTCAGCGCGCGGAGAGAGAATCAAAACAAAGCCCTGGAAAAGCCAGTAAAATGTAAGATATTTCTCGCTCTCTTTTTGATTGACATAATGTCAAAAACCTCATTGGCTATCGATGTAGATGACGCCATCATGTAACGCAACGCACGAAAGGAAAGTTTGTCATTTACACGAGGGACGGAGATTTCTCATTGAAAAAAGTCCGATAAAAGCATGTTAATGGACAATTCATGAATGGAAATTGATTTAATGTAAGTAAAAAAATTGTAATAAATTCCACTGCTTTTTCTTAGGTTGGTTATCGTTTTCATTCTATGCACTTTTTCATCTTTTTCTCAAATTTTCAACTGTCACTTCAGTCAATAGTGTTGTTCAGACAAAAAAGTGTTCAGAAATGTTTTTGATGGAAAATACTGAAATATTTTTGATGGAAAATACGATTCCCAAACGATAGTGTGAATAGCCTTATTATTATCCCTTTTATTTTTAAGTCATTAAGCTTATTTTGCTTTTGATAACGCCTTGAAAAAGTGCTTTGGCTGAACAGTCGTTTTACGGCCGCTTTTTACCTTCTTTTATTTTCCAAAGTTAGTTAGGATTCCGGATAGAAAAGGTTAAACCTTTTCATCGTATTAGATTTATTAAAAAGTAGTCATGGCAAATCATAAAACAAAACAAAAAGTTATTTTGAAATGGAATTAAACGCCTCAAGAATTATAAGTTCTACCAACACAAGATCGATTTGAAAAGACAAGGATTTTAAAACAAGGTATTTTATTATGAAAAACTTTGTGTAAAACATCATTTTGTTCTGTAAAAAAAAACTTTAACGACTTTGAAGTAAAAACTACTAAAAAAGCTCGTTTAGTAAGCATAAAATAGTTAATATTGCTAAATAAACAGAAGTTATTCAACCAATTTTAAATTATGTTTGTATTTCAATTCATTGAAGATTGAACTAATTTTTGAGTTTTGTCTCTCAAAAACTTGAAACAAATGATAATCTTGAACCATGGATAATAAAAAAACACTTGAACTTACTTTATCGGTGATTATTTTCTTGAGGTTTTCTTTCTTCAATGACATTGATCATATTTTGACGAATATATGTAAGCTTATGTACAGTATGTGTGTGCAATTCCGGACGGTTTTTAAATAAATTGCCATATCATTCGTTAAATGCATTGTTTAGGAAATATATTTTCCCTGGAGATGAGGTAACATCTGATAAAGGTTTATATAAAGTATTGGTCAATTTTAGTGATTTTTAAAAATGTTATGGATATATTTGAGAAGTAGTTTGAGTGGTGCAATTCCGGACAGTTGTGTGCAAAGCCGGACACTATTAAAGTAGGTTCTGTTTAATCAATTCTTTGAAGTTATTTCCTAATTTTCGAATGCTTATGATAGATTTTCCATTTCCACAGTCAAATTTGAGATTAAAGCATAGATATGTGTTACAGCGCAACGCGTAAAAGTATGGCCACTGATAATGTATTCGCATACTTCTGTCTCGCAATCGATCCAATCAGCGACAAGATAACACAATCCTACAACGCTGATTGGATCGATGGCGAGACAGAAGTATGCGAATACATTATCAGTGACCATACTTTTACGCGTTGCGCTGTAATTAAATCATGAATTACGTTGCTTGATTAATACGTTTGAGCACTAAAGTATTTCACACATGAGTAATTGCTTTCGTGCGCTGGATTCTGCAAATGAATATAAATGTCCTATAAATGAATAGTGCATGGTGATTAAACTATCCAAAAGATAACTTTTGTTTGCAAAATCAACCTGCAGTTGAATTGTATATTTTTAAGCGACATTTTAACCTACAATTCAAAGTTACGGGTGATTGCTAATCTTGTTTATTTTTAATATCGTCCGGAATTGCACATACCTTAGTGGATTTTAGAAGTATTTCTAAAACCGTCTCCTACACTTATTTAAAACTATTAAAAGCTCTTCTTTTCACACAAGATAAAACATTGTTTGCAATTGAAAACGTACTAATTATTTTGGCGTTATCATTTGAATCTGCAGAAAAATCACCATTTCAAGTTTAACATGTAATTCGGAGCGCGTTAAAAACTGACTTATTGCGAATTTGCATATTCACATGCGATGACAAATCGCTCTTTTTCCTAGCTGAAAATATCTCGATTGTCACAAAAAACTTCTTAAACAATACAATACATACAAATGCATAATTCTATAATGTTGTTTTCATTTTTAAACAAATTCGATCTCTTTTTTAACGCTTAAATGCCAAAGTGTCCGGATTTGCACACTGTCCGGATTTGTACACACATACTGTACTTGAATTTTGATGGATTAAACATTGTTCATAGTTCAACTGCCAAGCTTGAAAATCCTTCAATAAACTGTGCCGAGGGAAGCAATTTGAAGACAGTTTTCATAACAAACAAGGTCGCTTCTTTATCAATTTGTTTTGAATTGCTGTAGTCTTTTAATATTCTTCCACGAAGGTATCTGCAAATACGTTTTCTTGATCTTTTGGAATCAGTCTTTTGCTTTTCTTTAGTATAATTTCTTCGTTGTTGTGTCCTTCAAGTTTATGTTCTTCTTCGGTCACAACTCTCTTTATGTTCTTCGAAGTTCATCTTTCTCCGTTGTTATTTTGAATTAATGAAAGCTCTGCTATTAGCAAGTAGTATTTTGTTGTTGTTTGTTTGCCTTTTTTAAGATAAAAGAAAACTTTGCTTTGTTGGTCTAGTGCTATTTGGCGCGCGCGTCACTTTTGTTCCCGCCGAAATGTAACAGCCAATCAGCATCGCGATGGGCGCGGACGTCGGACGTCGGACGTACGCTTGGGATACCTGTGTAAAAACCATCGAAAATAGACTCGATGCATTACCATTTTTTCTTAAGTATGGTGCTCCGCTCGCGCGGGCCTTCGGCCCGCGCGGGAGCTCCGCTATTATCTCTCTCATTAGCATGTTATTTCACTCATTAGCATGTTATTTTACTCATAAGTGTGTTATTTTACTCATTAGCATATTATTTCTCTCATTAGCATGTTATTTCACTCATTAGCATGTTATTTTACTCATAAGTGTGTTATTTTACTCATTAGCATATTATTTCTCTCATTAGCATGTTATTTTACTCATAAGTGTGTTATTTTACTCATTAGCATATTATTTCTCTCATTAGCATGTTATTTCACTCATTAGCATGTTATTTTACTCATAAGTGTGTTATTTTACTCATTAGCATATTATTTCTCTCATTAGCATGTTATTTCACTCATTAGCATGTTATTTTACTCATAAGTGTGTTATTTTACTCATTAGCATATTATTTCTCTCATTAGCATGTTATTTTACTCATAAGTGTGTTATTTTACTCATTAGCATGTTATTTCTCTCATTAGCATGTTATTTCACTCATTAGCATGTTAAAATGATGTTCTAATGTATAAATATTTTTCCCTATTTTAGAAGTATAACAAAAAGTTCGTGCTAATTCACGCACCTTGGCCCGTCTTGGAGAAATGCGCAGAGGAACTGATGATTCGCCTCCCCGTGAAAGAGCATGATCCCCCCTCTGAACCTGTTGGCTGGAACCGTGTTTACCAAACTTTCCACAGCCTGCTGGTGTTATTTCACCATCGTACATGGGACAACAACCAAAACGACCGTAGTGTCAACGCTTTCTTCAACAAGGACAAAAAGCATTTATTTCTCAACATCGAAGACAAGCAGAACTTCTTCAGTGACATCGATCGAAGTAGAATGGTGGCTTGGCTTCTAGACAGCGCTCACTTTTCTAGTGAACCTGAAGATTTCGGTATCAACCGTCTTCTGTACGAAAGCACGTACATGGCGGCCTATCCCCTACACGAGGGCAGCCCTGAACTTCCAGAGTCGTCCAGCCCTTCTCGGTATAGCCGTCGTCAGGGTCTGAGATACTCGTGGGCTTCGTTTAGTCAGTGGTACAAGTTTCAGCCATTGAACGCTATCAAGGATTATTTCGGTGTCCGCGTTTCGATGTACTTCGCATGGTTAGGTTTGTATAACTACATGTTAGTAGCGGCCGCGTTTGTGGGCTTGCTGTGCTTCTTCGCGGGACTGGCGTCTATTGATGATTTTGTGCCCGCCCAGGAGATCTGTAACAAGAGTAACGAAAAGCTGTTCTACATGTGTCCGCTGTGCGACGTGGACTGCAGTTACTGGAGCTTGATAGTCAGCTGTAGATACGCTAAGTTGACCTATTTATTTGACCACGAAGGGACGGTCTTCTTCGCTGCTTTTATGGCTTTATGGGCAGCGGTATTCTTAGAGTTCTGGAAGCGCAAGCAGATCAGCCTAGCATACGATTGGGATATGATGCATTTCGAGGAGGAGTTTCAACCTATGAGACCGAGTTTCGTAGCTAGTGCTGGCAAAGAAAAACGCCCCAACCCGATCACGGGAATCTTGGAACCTTTCATACCTTATTCAACTCAGCTGATGCGTTCAACTTGTTCGATAGCGTTAGTTATATTTATGGTATCACTTGTTGTTGCTGCTGTAGCCGGTGTTGTAGTCTACCGTGCTGCTGTCTCTGCAGCTTTGTATGCCTACCCTCACGAAGCCGTGCGACGAGGAGCAAGGATCATCACCTCCGTCACTGCTTCCTCCCTTAATTTGCTAACTATTACCGTCCTCAGCTACGTGTATGACAAGATTGCCCTGTTTCTTACCAACTGGGAAAACCCACGAACAAACACGGAGTTTACAAACTCACTGACTCTCAAAATGTTTCTGTTTCAATCCGTTAACATGTATTCGTCGTTGTTTTACATCGCTTTCTTCAAGAGCAACATGATTGTTGGTATTCCAGGAGGGTATAATAGAATAGGAGGTGGAAGAATGGAGGGTTGCGATCCTTCTGGATGCCTGATTGAGCTGTGTATTCAACTAGCTATTATCTTGATTGGCAAACAGCTTATTCAGCTCTTCATCAAATTTCTCATTCCGTAAGTGACCAATCATGTGTTTCTATTTTTTTGTGAGTCTGCGTAACTCGGTGGTCTGCTTAGTTGTGAAAACAGAGAGGTTTTTTCCTTTTCTCTTCCTCGCTTTTTTGTGCGTGTTTGTTTGTTCTTTTATTTGTTTGTTCTTTTGTTTGTTTGTTTGTTCTTTTGTTTTGTTTGTTTGTTCTTTTGTTTTGTTTGTTTGTTTGTTCTTTTGTTTGTTTGTTTGTTCTTTTGTTTTGTTTGTTTGTTCTTTTGTTTTGTTTGTTTGTTCTTTTGTTTTGTTTGTTTGTTCTTTTATTTGTTTGTTTGTTCTTTTGTTTTGTTTGTTTGTTTGTTCTTTTATTTGTTTGTTCTTTTGTTTGTGCGTGTGTTTGTTCTTTTTTTTTTTGTTCTTTTGTTTGTTTGTTTGTTCTTTTGTTTTGTTTGTTTGTTCTTTTGTTTTGTTTGTTTGTTCTTTTGTTTTGTTTGTTTGTTCTTTTGTTTTGTTTGTTTGTTCTTTTGTTTTGTTTGTTTGTTCTTTTTGTTTGTTCTTTTATTTGTTTGTTCTTTTGTTTGTGCGTGTGTTTGTTTGTTCTTTTGTTTGTGCGTGTGTTTGTTCTTTTGTTTCTTTGTTCTTTTGTTTCTTTGTTCTTTTGTTTTGTTGTTTTGTTTCTTTGTTCTTTTGTTTGTTTGTTTCTTTGTTCTTTTATTTGTTTGTTCTTTTATTTGTTTGTTTGTTCTTTTGTTTTGTTTGTTTGTTTGTTCTTTTATTTGTTTGTTCTTTTGTTTGTGCGTGTGTTTGTTCTTTTTTTTTTGTTCTTTTGTTTGTTTGTTTGTTCTTTTTTTTTGTTTGTTTGTTCTTTTGTTTTGTTTGTTTGTTCTTTTTGTTTGTTCTTTTATTTGTTTGTTCTTTTGTTTGTGCGTGTGTTTGTTTGTTCTTTTGTTTGTGCGTGTGTTTGTTCTTTTGTTTCTTTGTTCTTTTGTTTCTTTGTTCTTTTGTTTTGTTGTTTTGTTTCTTTGTTCTTTTGTTTGTTTGTTCTGTTGTTTGTTCGTTTGTTTGTTTGTTCGATCGTTGTTTTTTTTTTGTTTGTTAGTTTGTTTGTGCTCTTATGTTCGTCATTTTTACATCTCAGTCCTATTCATGTTTTCTGTTACATTATATATTTGTCCAGTTTTCATTTATGTTTCTATTTTCACTCCAGCTGTATGACAAGATGGTGGAACAGAAAAAAGCAACTAGACTTGCTTGAAAGTGGTGAACTTGATCAATGGGAGAAAGACTATCTTCTAAACGTTGAACCTGAGTTTAGAATGTTTTACGAGTATCACGATATAGGTAGGCGTACCCCCCTCTTTCTTTCTTTCTTTCTTTCTTTCTTATTTTCTCTCATCCCCTCTTCCCCCTTCCTCTCCTCTTATCCCATCATACACCCCTTTGACATCTTCTCTCCTAAGAACCTAAACGTCTCCCACTCAAAGGCTTTTTAACACTGACTTCTTTTAAGCGAAAACTCGGTCGAAACGTTCGTTTAGAAGCGAAGACAGCCTTGTGGAATAAGACGATAGTTAAAGCTTCACTCATTTGAACAGATCTTTAATGTGAAGAAGTGCATTGGTCAGTGTAGTTATGTCTCTAAGCATTCTCAGAGTAGTCACGCACCACATTTTCAAGAAAAGTGTTGCGTGACGACCCAACTAACATTTGTGCATATACATGTGGCTGCTTCTCCCCCATCACCAACCCACCAAGCAGGACACCCTACTCACCTTACTTCTCCACGACAAACAATACTAACCTATCACTTCTTCTTTGCAGTCATTCAGTATGGGTTTGTTACAATGTTTGTTGCTGCTTTTCCACTCGCCCCATTCTTCGCTCTTTTGAACAACATCCTGGAACTTCGTATCGATGCCATTAACTTTGTGGTGAACTTCCGCCGACCAGTAGCAGAACGGGCTCGAGATATCGGTTCTTGGTTGGAAATCTTACAAATCATGAGCAAGATATCGGTTATTGTAAATTCGTTTGTCATTGCTTTTACTTCAGAGTTCATTCCCAGGTATGGTCTGTTAGATATTTAGAGAGTCACAAGGAAAACTTTCCGCTAGTTATGTTGGTTTTTGAAAGCAAAGCAGTTTTCGAGTTGCCGACTTCTCCATAGCCTGCCTGGGTTCTACGCTATCGCTTTCTCCCCAAACTTTGGGGAGAAAGTGATAGCGTAGGACCCAGGCCCGCTCTGAAAATCAGGCTAACTTCTCCATTGTGAATGAGAATATCTTTTCAGCTTAAAACACGTTTATGCACAAGATTTGACAAGTTTATCCACTGTATACATGTCTTTCAGAGCAAGTGAATCGCGAAGCTCTAAAAAGAGGACCTAGTGTAGTTCCCTGAGGAACTCCATTATGTCTGAGTTGGGGAGGGTGAACTGTAGCATTC